>CM056778.1:24263058-24305533 GCA_029852875.1 Mythimna loreyi
AGAAAAAGTTACTTATATTTTTTGAGTTTATGGACACTATAAGCGAATAAGTCAATTGATGCCTTTGATTTCTAGATATTCGTTCATATTTATTGAATTAATGATAATTATGTTTATTTATTATATTTGGGTGCCTTTTTAATGGCGGGCGAAAATCATCCAATGACGAATCCCACTTTTGGCCAGAGCGGGAAACAGAGTCAGACTCTTACTGACTAAACACCCTGCCCCGTTCCTTCTTTGCCCTTCGCACTGGGGCCAAGCATTCCTTTCAGAAAGAGACCCTAGGCCCCACAAGACTTTGACCCTTTTGCAGAGTTCCTACTACGAATAGTTCGCTAAAAATAAAATATTGTGTGCTCTATTTTTGTTTTAAAGGGCTAAATAAAAATATATATTCAACTTTATAGTAAGATTTAAAATATAATTTTAATTAAGATTGAAGAAAATTTTATTCCAATTATAATGAAGACCTGCTAGATCTAGACTTATAAAAATCCAAGTGTCAGACAATCTATTTACGACAAACATTTAAAGGAAAAATCAACGTTTTTTTTTTATTAGAAGCTAAATTAGAAAGACTATTAGGAAGACTAAAAGTAGTGACATATTATTGGAGTTTTGGTGCAAATAAACTATAATTATCTTATTCTGGTTATTAATAGGTGTACATTAATAGCGAACAAAATCGACTCCTACGTGTAGTTTTAACATGAGTGAGACATGATTGCCAGTTTGAGTATTATAATGTATTAGACACAGTGTGAAATATAGCCGTATCTTCGTATAGATGTAATATAAAAAAAATCACTAATTCGATAAAGCTAGAACTACACTAGACCGACGCACTGTGACCTGACTTGTACAACGATCGACATCGCGCGGCTCTACAAGTCTAGCTGACAAATAAAATGTATGGAGAACGACGCGCACACGAGTGCCCAATGTAGTTCTACCTTAACGCTGTTATGTTCAGCATATCTTTGTTCGCTGCCGCGAGTCTCACACTGCACTCTCTCAACAATAGCGTTAGTCGAACTTGGAAAATTTAGGGGTAGATAGTTTGGGGGGCCATACCTCCCTGGTCACCATAGGTTACGTTGCCAACAGTACCGCCTTTGCCACCTGTTCCCGTGCTAGTGCTTTTGCCCCCGTGAGCGTAGCTGAAGCTGCCTTCGCCGAAGGTGCTTTTTATATGCTGGATACTGCCTCTCGAGGGCCACGCTTTGTAACTTGAACCAGTTTCCTTCCCGCGTACTGAAACAAAAACGAGTTCTTTAAATTGTTTATCTCTGGTTTAACTTAACTATTATACTAACTATAGTTTAATGTAATGCTCGAGTGGACTAATAACGAAGTTCGATATTCCGGGGAATCTCCAGAGAATTTCCACAAATCGGAAGTTAGATAATTCCGCTGGAGCATAAATATTGACCCAATAGTTATCATCATAATCATAAGCAAATAAATAGTCAAACTTCTAAGAATTTGATGACTATAAAATGTGGACCAGTCTTTTTTTCAAAATAAAGTTGTTTGATGCAAAATGATGTAAGTAAACATGCTTATCCAGAACGAGTATAACTTTGATTGTAAATTATAACGATCAAAGAGTAAAAGTAATTCAAAATGGTAGTACATTCGGAATTCCAGATAATTTTATTTTGAGAAAGAGGCTTCGTTCATTCAGTTTTGCTGTTAATTTTGAGAATAATACATAAATTAAATGATCGGTACCTTCACACGGTGCAGCAACGACACACGAAACCACAGCTAGAATTAGAACGACGGTCACCAATCGCGCCATCTTGCTCACTATCAAATGAACTCGTACACTGAATGAGAAACGCGTATGAATGCAGCTTTTATATCCTAAATATTTTCATTCTTGTACAGCTAATCATAATAACTCGCTCCAAATATTCAAATTACTTAAGAGCGGCAAACCCGACGTACATTTTCATACAACCGCTCTTACGTGATTATGATGGTATTACACATCTTTCTTCAGATATTTTGGATACACAGATATCTTGTGGATATCGGCCAGGGAAACCAAAACGTAATTTTTTGTAAGAGTAATCCAGTAAAGACCTCTGAAAATCTGCTATTTTACGTGAACTTTGACTCTCCATAATGTACTACTATAATAAAAATATAAAAAAGTACTTCTTTAGAAGTCTAGCGCATTTAATCGAGATTCTAAACGTAGTCAATTTTTTTTAAATCCTTAAGGGTTTAAAAAAAATACGTATTTCCTGGAACAAGTTTTTGAAATACTCGAGTAAATCGTAGAATTACTGAATGCTAACAGTGTGTTCAGTTGTTATATCTCTTTTTTGGCATTACTTTTGCATCAAACATCACATTGCATTGCTTTAGATGAAGCAACAAGCTTTTAAACTATGCTCGACGTAGATGATAGGCGAGTCGGGAAGGGCCATCTTAATAATGGCGACCAACATGTTCGTACGACCGGTTCTAGTTTCCTTAGAATAATTTTCTACATTCACGAAAAAATATATCCTAAGAGAACAGTTTTGGGATATAAATATGTCCTATCTGCTCCTAAAGTAGCTTCCTAAACATTAGATAGGGATAGGGTCAGGGGCTAGGTAAGTGAATCATCTCAAACTATGAATTATCAAGAAAAAATAAAACACAACTTGTGTTGAAAAGAATCGTTTCTTAGTTAAAGGTACCAGGAGCTGCAAAAGTGCCTTAGCGAAGTACGTTAGCGAAGCACCGAAGAGCTAAAGTTTTCTAATATTAAACTAGATGGCGTTGGTATCTTAACAGTTAAGTGGCGACCTGACGCAATCTCACAAAGCATAAATTTGACGTTTAATTTGACGAAAAATAGACACACACGAGTCATTATTGCCATCAAAAACTGATTGTAGTTCATAATTTCGTTACGAAAATTAGTTTCATGATGGCCTAATGGTTTAGCAGTGCCGCTGTGTGAATCAGTGAGACTGAGTTCAAACCTCACTGAATACGACTTTTTGTGAGTTTTTTTATGAATAACAAACAAAAGAAAGCCGTAGAAATATTGAATCAAAATTAACAAAGAAAAGTAATTATTTGTAATTTATAATTCAAGTTTGTTCTATACAGAGAGAAAAAGCAGATAAACTGGCCCACCAAAATAAAAAGGCACTATTAAAAAAATATTTCTTACAGTTTATTATCTAAATTTATCAGTCAGTTTATTGATCATCAAATAACATTATATATAATTTATTATATTTATTTAAATAATAACAATAGTTGTTTTAATTATAGAGGCCATAGCTTAAATATTCGTTTCCATAATTGGAATGAAGTCAAATGTTTAGTGAGCGACATAAAAATGTTGTGTTTTACTTGAAGTGTTGGTATCTGGTTAAACACATATAATAAGCTACAGAAAATAAGTACTCAGTAAATAATATTAAGTAAGTAAATCGTATAATCACCATTTTGGTCAATGACAGATTGTATTCGGAAAGGCATTGAATCATTTAAATTTATATACAAATTTGAAGCACGAATATTGTCTTATATTTGTAAACAATGAAACTCAAACGCATCTGGAGCACGCCTATTTTGTCCTTCATCATAAAGAATACGACGGACAGTGTCAACGCTTGTGTTGAATAAATCATTTTCTTGGCAGAAACCCATTTTATTCGTACTCCTTTACCATGATTTGACACTGCAACATGTTAATCGGTTTTGGTCTACTAGTCCTTTGATATTGATTCAAAGAACTCTCTTCTTCAAATCGTCGTATCCGTGGCACTCATACAGCTACTGTTTTTCTCTGCAACAATAAAACAGAAATATATAATAGGCAATAATAATTATAGGAGTTTTTTATATTAAATTGTAACAAATAAAACTACTTACGTTTACACCGGTCCGTCTGGTTATTTTTGAGACGTTTTCACCTTGTTACTCTTGTCACTATAAGTATATTTATTGTGAATTCATACTCATTATTAAAATAAGCTTATAAAATAACCTGATTAAAAATAAAATCTAACAAAAAGAACTCGAAGGAAGTAATCGAAATTAACTTAGCAAACAATCCATTGTGCTTAGTCACAAGTCTTAGGTCTAAGTATTATTGAAACTACCCACTAATTAATTTATTCATAAATTCATATTAAACTACCCTCTCAAATTTGAAAACTAACACAAAGATAATGAGATATTTGTAAAATGATACTTAATTTTAATATTTTTAATTTCTTTTAAAAATAAATTATAAATTATTTCAATCTTTGTAGAAACAAAAAGAAACTATAAAAAAAAGTATTAACAAAGCAATTAAGACACAGCAACGCCATCTAATAACAATAAAATGTAATGTTATCGATAACAACATTTTAATCTGATTTTACGGTAGATGGCCTCATTTGTGCTCACGCTGGGCAGCAGGCGACGCTCCGTCTTTCAATATTTGCTTGAGGGCCACCTTAGGCGAATAATTGGCATCTACCTATATTATATTTAAATTATCGCCTTGAAAAATAAACTTGAAGAATATATCACATTTTTAGCTAGCACCAGCGTCGCACGGATGCAATGCTGATTTGAAATATATTATGCATGTACAAGGTGGGCCAAAAGAAGTTGTTTGGCTCTATTTTTTTTTCTATATTAAAAACTTTGATTCTGTTTTCTGATTATGTTTATTTGAACCTTTAGAATTTTATTGGTCAAGTCGAGAAGATTATTTCGGTCAAATGAGCGCCGTCACAATTGATTGACATACGGGCTCGTTTTATGGCATTTTTCATCACTTCGGTGAGAACTTCGGGTAACAGATTCTCGCACTCGCATCGAATGTTGTTTTTGAGGCCTGCCAGAGTCTTAGGCTTGTTCACGTAAATACGAGACTTCAAAAAGACCCCACAAGAACAAGTCTGGAACGCTTAGATCAGGTGATCTTACGGGCTAGTGCAAATCGCCAAAACGAGATATGCGGTGACTCGGGAACGCTGCCTTCAGAATATTGGTTGTGGCTCGCGCAGTGTATGCCGTTGCTCCGCCCTGTTGGAACCACATGTCCCTTAGTCCTAATTCGTCCAATTGCGGCAGAAAAAACTCGGTCAACATGGCACCGTACACTGTTGTCGTAGGGCAAGCGGCATTCTCGAAGAAAATGGCCCGATGACTTCTCCAGCGTGAACAGCGCACTACACAGTCACTTTGAGCGGGTGTAACGGGTCCTCGTGCATTAGTCGTGAATTTTCGGTGCCCTAGAAGCGGTATTTTGGCTTACTCACGTACCCGCTGAGGTTGACATGTGCTTCATGAATTCGCGCTGCGCCAACACCACAGACGAATTATTTTACGCAAAAAGTTAGACACGATTATTCCACGTTCTTGGGGAGTGTATCGCTACATGACTTGTTCACATGTATTCTACATCTGTATAGTCCACAAATGTCAAAACAGATTTGAAATTAGCGGCCATTTGCGAAAATGAGAGCATCTTCCAATAGGGTGATTTCTTTTGGCCCACTCTGTATTATACGTATAAACCTTCCTCTTAAATCACACTGTCAATAAAAAAAATCCGCTGCGTAGTTTTAAATTTAAAGGTTTCAGCATACATAGGGACAGACAGCAACTTTAATTTATACTATGTAATGATGATGATGATGTTAAAAGAGCGCCAATCGCATAATTTTATTGTAGAACTTCACTTGATTATATCATCATGTCAGCCGAGCGACGCCCACTGCTGGGCTTAGGCCTCCCCCAAGGATCTCCACAACGATCGGTCCTGTGCTGTCCGCATTCAGCGGCTTCCCGCGACCTTCACCAGATCGTCGGTCCACCTTGTAGGGGGCCTGCCCACGGAGCGTCGTCCGGTACGCGGTCGCCATTCGAGATCCTTTCCACCCCAACGGCCATCGGTTCTCCGCGCTATGTGTCCCGCCCACTGCCACTTCAGCGATGCAATCCTTCGAGCGATGTCGGTTGATTTGGTTCTCCTACGGATCTCATCATTCCTGATGCGATCAAGCAGGGAAATACCAAGCATCGCTCTCTCCATTGCTCGCTGGGTGACCTTGAGCCTTCTTAAGAGACCCATAGTAAGCGACCACGTCTACAAACTTCTTGATTATAACAACGTCTTGATTATATATTATCTTATTATTCTCAAATATTTAATAATTTATTGCAATAAATTTTAATTTGACACCATTGTCATTAATTGTTATGTTGTAATATCAAGTCGTCTGCAAGATCCGGTTCAGATACCTAAAGATTTTGTTATCGCACCAGTTTTTTTATAACATTGCTAGTTCTAGACTTCAACCCTAAGTCAGGGAGTATTCATAAACATTTATACTCACTCCCAATCAGTGAAAAAGAAACAAAGACACAGTACATTATAAAACTAAATCAAGTCTCAAAGAAAAAGTTACTTATATTTTTTGAGTTTATGGACACTATAAGCGAATAAGTCAATTGATGCCTTTGATTTCTAGATATTCGTTCATATTTATTGAATTAATGATAATTATGTTTATTTATTATATTTGGGTGCCTTTTTAATGGCGGGCGAAAATCATCCAATGACGAATCCCACTTTTGGCCAGAGCGGGAAACAGAGTCAGACTCTTACTGACTAAACACCCTGCCCCGTTCCTTCTTTGCCCTTCGCACTGGGGCCAAGCATTCCTTTCAGAAAGAGACCCTAGGCCCCACAAGACTTTGACCCTTTTGCAGAGTTCCTACTACGAATAGTTCGCTAAAAATAAAATATTGTGTGCTCTATTTTTGTTTTAAAGGGCTAAATAAAAATATATATTCAACTTTATAGTAAGATTTAAAATATAATTTTAATTAAGATTGAAGAAAATTTTATTCCAATTATAATGAAGACCTGCTAGATCTAGACTTATAAAAATCCAAGTGTCAGACAATCTATTTACGACAAACATTTAAAGGAAAAATCAACGTTTTTTTTTTATTAGAAGCTAAATTAGAAAGACTATTAGGAAGACTAAAAGTAGTGACATATTATTGGAGTTTTGGTGCAAATAAACTATAATTATCTTATTCTGGTTATTAATAGGTGTACATTAATAGCGAACAAAATCGACTCCTACGTGTAGTTTTAACATGAGTGAGACATGATTGCCAGTTTGAGTATTATAATGTATTAGACACAGTGTGAAATATAGCCGTATCTTCGTATAGATGTAATATAAAAAAATCACTAATTCGATAAAGCTAGAACTACACTAGACCGACGCACTGTGACCTGACTTGTACAACGATCGACATCGCGCGGCTCTACAAGTCTAGCTGACAAATAAAATGTATGGAGAACGACGCGCACACGAGTGCCCAATGTAGTTCTACCTTAACGCTGTTATGTTCAGCATATCTTTGTTCGCTGCCGCGAGTCTCACACTGCACTCTCTCAACAATAGCGTTAGTCGAACTTGGAAAATTTAGGGGTAGATAGTTTGGGGGGCCATAACTCCCTGGTCACCATAGGTTACGTTGCCAACAGTACCGCCTTTGCCACCTGTTCCCGTGCTAGTGCTTTTGCCCCCGTGAGCGTAGCTGAAGCTGCCTTCGCCGAAGGTGCTTTTTATATGCTGGATACTGCCTCTCGAGGGCCACGCTTTGTAACTTGAACCAGTTTCCTTCCCGCGTACTGAAACAAAAACGAGTTCTTTAAATTGTTTATCTCTGGTTTAACTTAACTATTATACTAACTATAGTTTAATGTAATGCTCGAGTGGACTAATAACGAAGTTCGATATTCCGGGGAATCTCCAGAGAATTTCCACAAATCGGAAGTTAGATAATTCCGCTGGAGCATAAATATTGACCCAATAGTTATCATCATAATCATAAGCAAATAAATAGTCAAACTTCTAAGAATTTGATGACTATAAAATGTGGACCAGTCTTTTTTTCAAAATAAAGTTGTTTGATGCAAAATGATGTAAGTAAACATGCTTATCCAGAACGAGTATAACTTTGATTGTAAATTATAACGATCAAAGAGTAAAAGTAATTCAAAATGGTAGTACATTCGGAATTCCAGATAATTTTATTTTGAGAAAGAGGCTTCGTTCATTCATTTTTGCTGTTAATTTTGAGAATAATACATAAATTAAATGATCGGTACCTTCACACGGTGCAGCAACGACACACGAAACCACAGCTAGAATTAGAACGACGGTCACCAATCGCGCCATCTTGCTCACTATCAAATGAACTCGTACACTGAATGAGAAACGCGTATGAATGCAGCTTTTATATCCTAAATATTTTCATTCTTGTACAGCTAATCATAATAACTCGCTCCAAATATTCAAATTACTTAAGAGCGGCAAACCCGACGTACATTTTCATACAACCGCTCTTACGTGATTATGATGGTATTACACATCTTTCTTCAGATATTTTGGATACACAGATATCTTGTGGATATCGGCCAGGGAAACCAAAACGTAATTTTTTGTAAGAGTAATCCAGTAAAGACCTCTGAAAATCTGCTATTTTACGTGAACTTTGACTCTCCATAATGTACTACTATAATAAAAATATAAAAAAGTACTTCTTTAGAAGTCTAGCGCATTTAATCGAGATTCTAAACGTAGTCAATTTTTTTTAAATCCTTAAGGGTTTAAAAAAAATACGTATTTCCTGGAACAAGTTTTTTGAAATACTCGAGTAAATCGTAGAATTACTGAATGCTAACAGTGTGTTCAGTTGTTATATCTCTTTTTTGGCATTACTTTTGCATCAAACATCACATTGCATTGCTTTAGATGAAGCAACAAGCTTTTAAACTATGCTCGACGTAGATGATAGGCGAGTCGGGAAGGGCCATCTTAATAATGGCGACCAACATGTTCGTACGACCGGTTCTAGTTTCCTTAGAATAATTTTCTACATTCACGAAAAAATATATCCTAAGAGAACAGTTTTGGGATATAAATATGTCCTATCTGCTCCTAAAGTAGCTTCCTAAACATTAGATAGGGATAGGGTCAGGGGCTAGGTAAGTGAATCATCTCAAACTATGAATTATCAAGAAAAAATAAAACACAACTTGTGTTGAAAAGAATCGTTTCTTAGTTAAAGGTACCAGGAGCTGCAAAAGTGCCTTAGCGAAGTACGTTAGCGAAGCACCGAAGAGCTAAAGTTTTCTAATATTAAACTAGATGGCGTTGGTATCTTAACAGTTAAGTGGCGACCTGACGCAATCTCACAAAGCATAAATTTGACGTTTAATTTGACGAAAAATAGACACACACGAGTCATTATTGCCATCAAAAACTGATTGTAGTTCATAATTTCGTTACGAAAATTAGTTTCATGATGGCCTAATGGTTTAGCAGTGCCGCTGTGTGAATCAGTGAGACTGAGTTCAAACCTCACTGAATACGACTTTTTGTGAGTTTTTTTATGAATAACAAACAAAAGAAAGCCGTAGAAATATTGAATCAAAATTAACAAAGAAAAGTAATTATTTGTAATTTATAATTCAAGTTTGTTCTATACAGAGAGAAAAAGCAGATAAACTGGCCCACCAAAATAAAAAGGCACTATTAAAAAAAATATTTCTTACAGTTTATTATCTAAATTTATCAGTCAGTTTATTGATCATCAAATAACATTATATATAATTTATTATATTTATTTAAATAATAACAATAGTTGTTTTAATTATAGAGGCCATAGCTTAAATATTCGTTTCCATAATTGGAATGAAGTCAAATGTTTAGTGAGCGACATAAAAATGTTGTGTTTTACTTGAAGTGTTGGTATCTGGTTAAACACATATAATAAGCTACAGAAAATAAGTACTCAGTAAATAATATTAAGTAAGTAAATCGTATAATCACCATTTTGGTCAATGACAGATTGTATTCGGAAAGGCATTGAATCATTTAAATTTATATACAAATTTGAAGCACGAATATTGTCTTATATTTGTAAACAATGAAACTCAAACGCATCTGGAGCACGCCTATTTTGTCCTTCATCATAAAGAATACGACGGACAGTGTCAACGCTTGTGTTGAATAAATCATTTTCTTGGCAGAAACCCATTTTATTCGTACTCCTTTACCATGATTTGACACTGCAACATGTTAATCGGTTTTGGTCTACTAGTCCTTTGATATTGATTCAAAGAACTCTCTTCTTCAAATCGTCGTATCCGTGGCACTCATACAGCTACTGTTTTTCTCTGCAACAATAAAACAGAAATATATAATAGGCAATAATAATTATAGGAGTTTTTTATATTAAATTGTAACAAATAAAACTACTTACGTTTACACCGGTCCGTCTGGTTATTTTTGAGACGTTTTCACCTTGTTACTCTTGTCACTATAAGTATATTTATTGTGAATTCATACTCATTATTAAAATAAGCTTATAAAATAACCTGATTAAAAATAAAATCTAACAAAAAGAACTCGAAGGAAGTAATCGAAATTAACTTAGCAAACAATCCATTGTGCTTAGTCACAAGTCTTAGGTCTAAGTATTATTGAAACTACCCACTAATTAATTTATTCATAAATTCATATTAAACTACCCTCTCAAATTTGAAAACTAACACAAAGATAATGAGATATTTGTAAAATGATACTTAATTTTAATATTTTTAATTTCTTTTAAAAATAAATTATAAATTATTTCAATCTTTGTAGAAACAAAAAGAAACTATAAAAAAAAGTATTAACAAAGCAATTAAGACACAGCAACGCCATCTAATAACAATAAAATGTAATGTTATCGATAACAACATTTTAATCTGATTTTACGGTAGATGGCCTCATTTGTGCTCACGCTGGGCAGCAGGCGACGCTCCGTCTTTCAATATTTGCTTGAGGGCCACCTTAGGCGAATAATTGGCATCTACCTATATTATATTTAAATTATCGCCTTGAAAAATAAACTTGAAGAATATATCACATTTTTAGCTAGCACCAGCGTCGCACGGATGCAATGCTGATTTGAAATATATTATGCGTGTACAAGGTGGGCCAAAAGAAGTTGTTTGGCTCTATTTTTTTTTCTATATTAAAAACTTTGATTCTGTTTTCTGATTATGTTTATTTGAACCTTTAGAATTTTATTGGTCAAGTCGAGAAGATTATTTCGGCCAAATGAGCGCCGTCACAATTGATTGACATACGGGCTCGTTTTATGGCATTTTTCATCACTTCGGTGAGAACTTCGGGCAACAGATTCTCGCACTCGCATCGAATGTTGTTTTTGAGGCCTGCCAGAGTCTTAGGCTTGTTCACGTAAATACGAGACTTCAAAAAGACCCCACAAGAACAAGTCTGGAACGCTTAGATCAGGTGATCTTACGGGCTAGTGCAAATCGCCAAAACGAGATATGCGGTGACTCGGGAACGCTGCCTTCAGAATATTGGTTGTGGCTCGCGCAGTGTATGCCGTTGCTCCGCCCTGTTGGAACCACATGTCCCTTAGTCCTAATTCGTCCAATTGCGGCAGAAAAAACTCGGTCAACATGGCACCGTACACTGTTGTCGTAGGGCAAGCGGCATTCTCGAAGAAAATGGCCCGATGACTTCTCCAGCGTGAACAGCGCACTACACAGTCACTTTGAGCGGGTGTAACGGGTCCTCGTGCATTAGTCGTGAATTTTCGGTGCCCTAGAAGCGGTATTTTGGCTTACTCACGTACCCGCTGAGGTTGACATGTGCTTCATGAATTCGCGCTGCGCCAACACCACAGACGAATTATTTTACGCAAAAAGTTAGACACGATTATTCCACGTTCTTGGGGAGTGTATCGCTACATGACTTGTTCACATGTATTCTACATCTGTATAGTCCACAAATGTCAAAACAGATTTGAAATTAGCGGCCATTTGCGAAAATGAGAGCATCTTCCAATAGGGTGATTTCTTTTGGCCCACTCTGTATTATACGTATAAACCTTCCTCTTAAATCACACTGTCAATAAAAAAAATCCGCTGCGTAGTTTTAAATTTAAAGGTTTCAGCATACATAGGGACAGACAGCAACTTTAATTTATACTATGTAATGATGATGATGATGTTAAAAGAGCGCCAATCGCATAATTTTATTGTAGAACTTCACTTGATTATATCATCATGTCAGCCGAGCGACGCCCACTGCTGGGCTTAGGCCTCCCCCAAGGATCTCCACAACGATCGGTCCTGTGCTGTCCGCATTCAGCGGCTTCCCGCGACCTTCACCAGATCGTCGGTCCACCTTGTAGGGGGCCTGCCCACGGAGCGTCGTCCGGTACGCGGTCGCCATTCGAGATCCTTTCCACCCCAACGGCCATCGGTTCTCCGCGCTATGTGTCCCGCCCACTGCCACTTCAGCGATGCAATCCTTCGAGCGATGTCGGTTGATTTGGTTCTCCTACGGATCTCATCATTCCTGATGCGATCAAGCAGGGAAATACCAAGCATCGCTCTCTCCATTGCTCGCTGGGTGACCTTGAGCCTTCTTAAGAGACCCATAGTAAGCGACCACGTCTACAAACTTCTTGATTATAACAACGTCTTGATTATATATTATCTTATTATTCTCAAATATTTAATAATTTATTGCAATAAATTTTAATTTGACACCATTGTCATTAATTGTTATGTTGTAATATCAAGTCGTCTGCAAGATCCGGTTCAGATACCTAAAGATTTTGTTATCGCACCAGTTTTTTTATAACATTGCTAGTTCTAGACTTCAACCCTAAGTCAGGGAGTATTCATAAACATTTATACTCACTCCCAATCAGTGAAAAAGAAACAAAGACACAGTACATTATAAAACTAAATCAAGTCTCAAAGAAAAAGTTACTTATATTTTTTGAGTTTATGGACACTATAAGCGAATAAGTC
Organism: Mythimna loreyi; assembly: GCA_029852875.1. Lineage (NCBI taxonomy): Eukaryota > Metazoa > Arthropoda > Insecta > Lepidoptera > Noctuidae > Mythimna > Mythimna loreyi. The sequence continues at coordinate 24,275,951 of CM056778.1, forward strand.
AATTGATGCCTTTGATTTCTAGATATTCGTTCATATTTATTGAATTAATGATAATTATGTTTATTTATTATATTTGGGTGCCTTTTTAATGGCGGGCGAAAATCATCCAATGACGAATCCCACTTTTGGCCAGAGCGGGAAACAGAGTCAGACTCTTACTGACTAAACACCCTGCCCCGTTCCTTCTTTGCCCTTCGCACTGGGGCCAAGCATTCCTTTCAGAAAGAGACCCTAGGCCCCACAAGACTTTGACCCTTTTGCAGAGTTCCTACTACGAATAGTTCGCTAAAAATAAAATATTGTGTGCTCTATTTTTGTTTTAAAGGGCTAAATAAAAATATATATTCAACTTTATAGTAAGATTTAAAATATAATTTTAATTAAGATTGAAGAAAATTTTATTCCAATTATAATGAAGACCTGCTAGATCTAGACTTATAAAAATCCAAGTGTCAGACAATCTATTTACGACAAACATTTAAAGGAAAAATCAACGTTTTTTTTTTATTAGAAGCTAAATTAGAAAGACTATTAGGAAGACTAAAAGTAGTGACATATTATTGGAGTTTTGGTGCAAATAAACTATAATTATCTTATTCTGGTTATTAATAGGTGTACATTAATAGCGAACAAAATCGACTCCTACGTGTAGTTTTAACATGAGTGAGACATGATTGCCAGTTTGAGTATTATAATGTATTAGACACAGTGTGAAATATAGCCGTATCTTCGTATAGATGTAATATAAAAAAATCACTAATTCGATAAAGCTAGAACTACACTAGACCGACGCACTGTGACCTGACTTGTACAACGATCGACATCGCGCGGCTCTACAAGTCTAGCTGACAAATAAAATGTATGGAGAACGACGCGCACACGAGTGCCCAATGTAGTTCTACCTTAACGCTGTTATGTTCAGCATATCTTTGTTCGCTGCCGCGAGTCTCACACTGCACTCTCTCAACAATAGCGTTAGTCGAACTTGGAAAATTTAGGGGTAGATAGTTTGGGGGGCCATACCTCCCTGGTCACCATAGGTTACGTTGCCAACAGTACCGCCTTTGCCACCTGTTCCCGTGCTAGTGCTTTTGCCCCCGTGAGCGTAGCTGAAGCTGCCTTCGCCGAAGGTGCTTTTTATATGCTGGATACTGCCTCTCGAGGGCCACGCTTTGTAACTTGAACCAGTTTCCTTCCCGCGTACTGAAACAAAAACGAGTTCTTTAAATTGTTTATCTCTGGTTTAACTTAACTATTATACTAACTATAGTTTAATGTAATGCTCGAGTGGACTAATAACGAAGTTCGATATTCCGGGGAATCTCCAGAGAATTTCCACAAATCGGAAGTTAGATAATTCCGCTGGAGCATAAATATTGACCCAATAGTTATCATCATAATCATAAGCAAATAAATAGTCAAACTTCTAAGAATTTGATGACTATAAAATGTGGACCAGTCTTTTTTTCAAAATAAAGTTGTTTGATGCAAAATGATGTAAGTAAACATGCTTATCCAGAACGAGTATAACTTTGATTGTAAATTATAACGATCAAAGAGTAAAAGTAATTCAAAATGGTAGTACATTCGGAATTCCAGATAATTTTATTTTGAGAAAGAGGCTTCGTTCATTCATTTTTGCTGTTAATTTTGAGAATAATACATAAATTAAATGATCGGTACCTTCACACGGTGCAGCAACGACACACGAAACCACAGCTAGAATTAGAACGACGGTCACCAATCGCGCCATCTTGCTCACTATCAAATGAACTCGTACACTGAATGAGAAACGCGTATGAATGCAGCTTTTATATCCTAAATATTTTCATTCTTGTACAGCTAATCATAATAACTCGCTCCAAATATTCAAATTACTTAAGAGCGGCAAACCCGACGTACATTTTCATACAACCGCTCTTACGTGATTATGATGGTATTACACATCTTTCTTCAGATATTTTGGATACACAGATATCTTGTGGATATCGGCCAGGGAAACCAAAACGTAATTTTTTGTAAGAGTAATCCAGTAAAGACCTCTGAAAATCTGCTATTTTACGTGAACTTTGACTCTCCATAATGTACTACTATAATAAAAATATAAAAAAGTACTTCTTTAGAAGTCTAGCGCATTTAATCGAGATTCTAAACGTAGTCAATTTTTTTTAAATCCTTAAGGGTTTAAAAAAAATACGTATTTCCTGGAACAAGTTTTTTGAAATACTCGAGTAAATCGTAGAATTACTGAATGCTAACAGTGTGTTCAGTTGTTATATCTCTTTTTTGGCATTACTTTTGCATCAAACATCACATTGCATTGCTTTAGATGAAGCAACAAGCTTTTAAACTATGCTCGACGTAGATGATAGGCGAGTCGGGAAGGGCCATCTTAATAATGGCGACCAACATGTTCGTACGACCGGTTCTAGTTTCCTTAGAATAATTTTCTACATTCACGAAAAAATATATCCTAAGAGAACAGTTTTGGGATATAAATATGTCCTATCTGCTCCTAAAGTAGCTTCCTAAACATTAGATAGGGATAGGGTCAGGGGCTAGGTAAGTGAATCATCTCAAACTATGAATTATCAAGAAAAAATAAAACACAACTTGTGTTGAAAAGAATCGTTTCTTAGTTAAAGGTACCAGGAGCTGCAAAAGTGCCTTAGCGAAGTACGTTAGCGAAGCACCGAAGAGCTAAAGTTTTCTAATATTAAACTAGATGGCGTTGGTATCTTAACAGTTAAGTGGCGACCTGACGCAATCTCACAAAGCATAAATTTGACGTTTAATTTGACGAAAAATAGACACACACGAGTCATTATTGCCATCAAAAACTGATTGTAGTTCATAATTTCGTTACGAAAATTAGTTTCATGATGGCCTAATGGTTTAGCAGTGCCGCTGTGTGAATCAGTGAGACTGAGTTCAAACCTCACTGAATACGACTTTTTGTGAGTTTTTTTATGAATAACAAACAAAAGAAAGCCGTAGAAATATTGAATCAAAATTAACAAAGAAAAGTAATTATTTGTAATTTATAATTCAAGTTTGTTCTATACAGAGAGAAAAAGCAGATAAACTGGCCCACCAAAATAAAAAGGCACTATTAAAAAAAATATTTCTTACAGTTTATTATCTAAATTTATCAGTCAGTTTATTGATCATCAAATAACATTATATATAATTTATTATATTTATTTAAATAATAACAATAGTTGTTTTAATTATAGAGGCCATAGCTTAAATATTCGTTTCCATAATTGGAATGAAGTCAAATGTTTAGTGAGCGACATAAAAATGTTGTGTTTTACTTGAAGTGTTGGTATCTGGTTAAACACATATAATAAGCTACAGAAAATAAGTACTCAGTAAATAATATTAAGTAAGTAAATCGTATAATCACCATTTTGGTCAATGACAGATTGTATTCGGAAAGGCATTGAATCATTTAAATTTATATACAAATTTGAAGCACGAATATTGTCTTATATTTGTAAACAATGAAACTCAAACGCATCTGGAGCACGCCTATTTTGTCCTTCATCATAAAGAATACGACGGACAGTGTCAACGCTTGTGTTGAATAAATCATTTTCTTGGCAGAAACCCATTTTATTCGTACTCCTTTACCATGATTTGACACTGCAACATGTTAATCGGTTTTGGTCTACTAGTCCTTTGATATTGATTCAAAGAACTCTCTTCTTCAAATCGTCGTATCCGTGGCACTCATACAGCTACTGTTTTTCTCTGCAACAATAAAACAGAAATATATAATAGGCAATAATAATTATAGGAGTTTTTTATATTAAATTGTAACAAATAAAACTACTTACGTTTACACCGGTCCGTCTGGTTATTTTTGAGACGTTTTCACCTTGTTACTCTTGTCACTATAAGTATATTTATTGTGAATTCATACTCATTATTAAAATAAGCTTATAAAATAACCTGATTAAAAATAAAATCTAACAAAAAGAACTCGAAGGAAGTAATCGAAATTAACTTAGCAAACAATCCATTGTGCTTAGTCACAAGTCTTAGGTCTAAGTATTATTGAAACTACCCACTAATTAATTTATTCATAAATTCATATTAAACTACCCTCTCAAATTTGAAAACTAACACAAAGATAATGAGATATTTGTAAAATGATACTTAATTTTAATATTTTTAATTTCTTTTAAAAATAAATTATAAATTATTTCAATCTTTGTAGAAACAAAAAGAAACTATAAAAAAAAGTATTAACAAAGCAATTAAGACACAGCAACGCCATCTAATAACAATAAAATGTAATGTTATCGATAACAACATTTTAATCTGATTTTACGGTAGATGGCCTCATTTGTGCTCACGCTGGGCAGCAGGCGACGCTCCGTCTTTCAATATTTGCTTGAGGGCCACCTTAGGCGAATAATTGGCATCTACCTATATTATATTTAAATTATCGCCTTGAAAAATAAACTTGAAGAATATATCACATTTTTAGCTAGCACCAGCGTCGCACGGATGCAATGCTGATTTGAAATATATTATGCATGTACAAGGTGGGCCAAAAGAAGTTGTTTGGCTCTATTTTTTTTTCTATATTAAAAACTTTGATTCTGTTTTCTGATTATGTTTATTTGAACCTTTAGAATTTTATTGGTCAAGTCGAGAAGATTATTTCGGTCAAATGAGCGCCGTCACAATTGATTGACATACGGGCTCGTTTTATGGCATTTTTCATCACTTCGGTGAGAACTTCGGGCAACAGATTCTCGCACTCGCATCGAATGTTGTTTTTGAGGCCTGCCAGAGTCTTAGGCTTGTTCACGTAAATACGAGACTTCAAAAAGACCCCACAAGAACAAGTCTGGAACGCTTAGATCAGGTGATCTTACGGGCTAGTGCAAATCGCCAAAACGAGATATGCGGTGACTCGGGAACGCTGCCTTCAGAATATTGGTTGTGGCTCGCGCAGTGTATGCAGTTGCTCCGCCCTGTTGGAACCACATGTCCCTTAGTCCTAATTCGTCCAATTGCGGCAGAAAAAACTCGGTCAACATGGCACCGTACACTGTTGTCGTAGGGCAAGCGGCATTCTCGAAGAAAATGGCCCGATGACTTCTCCAGCGTGAACAGCGCACTACACAGTCACTTTGAGCGGGTGTAACGGGTCCTCGTGCATTAGTCGTGAATTTTCGGTGCCCTAGAAGCGGTATTTTGGCTTACTCACGTACCCGCTGAGGTTGACATGTGCTTCATGAATTCGCGCTGCGCCAACACCACAGACGAATTATTTTACGCAAAAAGTTAGACACGATTATTCCACGTTCTTGGGGAGTGTATCGCTACATGACTTGTTCACATGTATTCTACATCTGTATAGTCCACAAATGTCAAAACAGATTTGAAATTAGCGGCCATTTGCGAAAATGAGAGCATCTTCCAATAGGGTGATTTCTTTTGGCCCACTCTGTATTATACGTATAAACCTTCCTCTTAAATCACACTGTCAATAAAAAAAATCCGCTGCGTAGTTTTAAATTTAAAGGTTTCAGCATACATAGGGACAGACAGCAATTTTAATTTATACTATGTAATGATGATGATGATGTTAAAAGAGCGCCAATCGCATAATTTTATTGTAGAACTTCACTTGATTATATCATCATGTCAGCCGAGCGACGCCCACTGCTGGGCATAGGCCTCCCCCAAGGATCTCCACAACGATCGGTCCTGTGCTGTCCGCATTCAGCGGCTTCCCGCGACCTTCACCAGATCGTCGGTCCACCTTGTAGGGGGCCTGCCCACGGAGCGTCGTCCGGTACGCGGTCGCCATTCGAGATCCTTTCCACCCCAACGGCCATCGGTTCTCCGCGCTATGTGTCCCGCCCACTGCCACTTCAGCGATGCAATACTTCGAGCGATGTCGGTTGATTTGGTTCTCCTACGGATCTCATCATTCCTGATGCGATCAAGCAGGGAAATACCAAGCATCGCTCTCTCCATTGCTCGCTGGGTGACCTTGAGCCTTCTTAAGAGACCCATAGTAAGCGACCACGTCTACAAACTTCTTGATTATAACAACGTCTTGATTATATATTATCTTATTATTCTCAAATATTTAATAATAATAATAATAATAATTTATTAAGACACTGAATATTACACGTTAAGCACAGCAATTAAGATCATCACAATATTGTTAGAAACAAACAAACATTTAGTGCAATAAAGTAGCCCTAGATCCCACACTAGGATACCCTGTGTCGTGGGATCTAGTTTTTTGTTTTGAGACTCTTTATAAATATACGAGTGGGTAGTTCACCACTGGTTAGGTTACAAAAGTATATTCAAAATTAATAAATTACGAAAACATGCACATTACAATTAAAAAGTGTGTGAAGAGTGTAAATGTGTGTTAAAAGTGTATATTTTGGTAGAGTGTAAGTTGTGTAGATTATATGTATGTGACAATATGCTGCGCCTGAGGGAGTCATTGTAAGAGATTCATAGTAAGGGTACGAGAAGAGCTTCAGTCCGTGCATAATCCAGAGCTGATAGCCACTTAATAACTTTCATTTTACATGTGTGCTTAGAGCAATCCACCATATTTAGAATTTTATTGATTTATTGATAAATGAAAGGACCCATGAAACGAGGAGATCTTTGCGCGTATTTAGAATGAGTAGTGGGTGTTTTCCATTTTTTCTGTCTACATGATTTTGTAGATTTGGTTTGGGTAAAAGGTGCTAGTCTGTGAAAGCGAAGTAACATTGATAGGATGAAAAGTTGTCTTACCCTGAGAACTTTACAGTCTTGGTATAGCCTGTCAGTGGGATACCGAAATGGCTTTGCAAAGGCAACCTTTAAGATGCCCCTTTGAGCTCGCTCGAGTTTTATTAAATGGCTCTTTGTTGCAACACCCCATGCCGCTATGCAGTAAGACAAGATAGATTGGCACAGAGCGAAGTACACACATCGGATGGTATTGTGGTCTGCTATGTTCCTTAGATTTTTGAACACAAACATAAGTTTGCGGACTCTGGTAGTGACAGCATCTATTTGTTTGGACCAGGATAACTGGTTGTCGATCAAGACGCCAAGATATTTAATACAGTCAACTTGTTCGATCTCGACACATTGACAAGAATTACTGTCAAGGTAATTACAGGAGTGGAGTTTAATTCTAAGTGGATTTTCTGGCTCGATTCTTTTTGATATTTTGAATGGTATATATTTTGTCTTACTCGCATTCAATGTAAGAAGGTTTTGCTGCAGCCATTTCATCACTGTAGATAGGCCCCTCTGAGCAGCATCAACGACCCCAACCCAATTGTTGCTATGGAATATGATAGCTGTGTCATCCGCAAAAGTGAAAATTTTGGCGTTGTCCATTCGAAGATTACAGAGGTCATTGATGTAGGCCAAGAAGAGCGTAGGACCCAGCACGCTTCCCTGAGGAACGCCAAATTGAATATCAGAATATTCGCTTATTACCTCGTCACTATATTTAACTCTTTGCTGTCGGTTTGACAGGTAGGAGTGAAATCAGTTCTGAGCTAAACCCCGTATTCCCATCAATGAAAGCTTCCGCAGGAGTATAGGTCGAGACACAGTATCAAAAGCCTTAGCCATATCTATAAATACTCCAATACATTTGCAACCAGAGTCCACCCTTTCACTGACATGGTCAACGAGTGTCACTACTGCATCTTCTGTTGACATTTTTTGACGAAATCCGTATTGGTTATGAGACAAGACTTTTCCTTTTTCCAAGAATTTTCGCAAACGATTATTTGCTAGTTTTTCTAATATCTTGGATACTGACGATAACAATGAAATAGGTCTGTAGTTAGTGACCAGAAGCGGGTCGCCAGATTTAAAAATGGGACAAACATTGGCTAGCTTAAGGCATTCAGGAAAGACACCGGAAGACATACTTAAGTTGTATATATGGGAGAGAACAGGAGCAAGAGGAATTTTACATTGTTTTAGAATAGAGTTACAGATTAAATCGTCACCTGGAGCAGAGCACCCTTTGAGACTGTCAATGATTTTTATTATTTCATCTTGATTTGTTGGAGTAAAGAAAAAAGAATTCCCAACAGTGATATCCAGTCTAGTGTTATTTGCCAGTTGTTGTTCTGTGACTTTTAGATCGGATAGGATAGTGTCAGCTAACTTTTTTCCAACGGTGCTGAAAAACACATTAGCAGAATTTACCGAGTCCACAGGATCTTCAAGGATTTTAGTAATATCTGCATTTGTACGGGTATTATTTTTCATATGGCAGATTTCCTTAACACTTTGCCAGAGTTTTTTGGTGTTGTCCTTATTTTTAGTCAGCAGTTTACGATTATAATCCTCGTGAGCTTTTTTAATAATATCATTACAGTAATTTCGATAGGTTCTATACTCTCTCTGAGACGTAATATCTTCCTTATTTTTTCTAGCAATAGAATGTAGTAGGTCTCTCTTTCGGACACATCTGAGTAGACCTGCCGTCATCCAAGGCTTACGTAATGCTTTTGAATTGCCAATCTTGATTTTAGAACTGAAATCTTTAATTTTTTGAGTCATTAGGTTGATGAAACGGGTTGTGGCAACATTAACGTCAGCTTCGGTTGTAATGCTGGACCAATCCGTTTCGACAATATTAGATTGGAGTCCCTTGAAGTCAATTTTGTTGTAAAATTTTGGAACCTTTATGGTGGCTGTGGTTTTAGTGACAGCCGCAATTACAGTATCATGGTCAGTTATGTCAGAATCACACACTATGACGCTGGATGGTGACTTTGTTCTGAGTAGGACATGGTCTAGGCAGTTAGAGCCTCTAGTAGGAAGGTGGTGTCCTGGCATAAAGCCACTGTACGCAATAAGGTTAAGATACTCATTAGCTCTTGAGTCAGTAGTATTTGCTTTGATATCCAGATTAATATCACCGGTGATAATGCAAGTTTTCCCTTTGATCATATTCATCACCTGTTCTAGCGACTCCAAGAAGTAGGAAATATTGTGAATGGAAGGTGAGCGATACAATGCAACCATACTGTATTCTGTTCCAATATCAATTAGCAGGCAGTCAGCGTCTCGAAATTGAGGCTCCCGCACCTGTATATTTAAACCACACTGACAATACCACGATGCCATCATTTTGATTTCGATATTCTTTGGAGATGTGACAATCGTAATTGGGTAGGGTTACGGTATTGAAACTGGGATCAAGCCAACATTCCGTCAATACTATAATATCCGGCATAAAACCAAGCCTTGATAAAAATATGGAAAAGCAGTCGAAGTTCTTACGTATGCTTCTGATGTTTTGATTTACAATTGTTAAAAAATTATCAGGATTTCCCAACTCAGTCTTAACATTTTCTGGGGTAGATACACGAAAGCAATCAGCCATTGAGGAGTTGTCAATATTATATAAAAGTTCACTATTCATTAAACGGGTAAATTAAAAGGGAAAAGTAGACTAGGTACGGTCGGAAGTCTCGGATATTGATATTTCTTTAGAAGGCTATAATACTTTGCCAATGCAAGAATAATACACAAAAACGAGAACAGGACCAGCATAATCCTATAATAACTAATACAGAAATAAAATGATGGATGACAAGCAAAGAAAATGCGAGAACTTACCATGCTAGACTTTGACGATGTTACAATGCAGGCAGCGATGATGTGTAAAAAACTTGAGAGATTGAAAAGAGTGTTTGACGTGTGTGTTACGTAGAGTTTACAAAAACATACTATATAATTATGATTAAGCTTAACATTTAGAAGTGTACAATATTTTAGAGATTTACTGCTATCCAAAATGTTTGGTAAAATACAATCAAAGAGTAGTCAATTATCTTGTTTATCATGGTTAAGTTTGAGCTCGTGGAGTTGTGCTTCAGACGTGATCCGTATATAAAGCTGCCCTTCTCGTTTGCGGAGGTAAACTTGACCGTTAGATATCTAACAATGCTCATAATGAGCATATTTAGCAACGTCTCGTGCTAGAAAATGAAACCGTTTCATTTTAGCCGTTAGGTGTTCAGAGATAAAAATCGGATGTTTTTCTCCACCAATACCAAGATGAAAAGTGTTCAACCGGTTTGAAGGGTTTTTGTTATTGAAATCCTTAGTTATTCCCAAAAAGTTGCTCTTCGTAAGCGTGTCTGCAAATTCTACAATAATGGTGGATTTGCTATCAGAAGATTTACTCGGAGCTCTATAAACATCGCGAACATCAGACTTAGGTATCTCACTCCCAAGAGATTTAAACAACTTCAACGCCTTGTCATATAGGCTCATTTTGGTTTCTTTTGGAATTTTCGGCACATTTCTGATTTCTACTGATGTTTTTATAGCGTTTCGTTCTAGTCGGTCAATTTTTTCATCAATTTTAGACAAATAGACGGCTATTTCCTTCCTCTCCTGCTCCATACCATGAATTTGATTTTCCAGGTCAGACAGTCGTGCGCCAAAAAACTCAATGGATTTCATGATTTCGGCACTGTTTGTTTGGGTATCGTCATTTTGTTGTTTTACTTCTCTGATGTGCTCCTCAAGGGCATCGAGTCTAGCGCATTGATTGGACATCACAGCATTTACCTTTTCGAGTATTTCATCAAGCTTTGACGTGAGTTTTTTTGGTGGAGTCTTTTTTGCTTTTTTGGAATCCAAACAGTAACGGGGACGTTTACATCTCTGAGTCGCGATCGGCGAGCGCTCCGGTAATACCTCCGGTTCGCTTTGAACAACAGCCGTCATATCTTCTGATTCAGAGAGTGTCCTCTCTGGTTCTGGTGGCGTGCGAATCATAATGTATTTCAAATATATAAAAATAGCTTAGACTCTTCAAATACGCACACTAATAAAGGCCCAAAGATTATAGCTCCAAAATCGCACACTAATAAAGGCCAAACGTTTCCAGTTCCAATATCGCACACTAATAAAGGCCCTCAGCAAAAAAGTTCGTGAGAAGAGAGACGTAAGCGCCGTGCAATTGGAGGTAGTTACGCGTTCAGTCTCGGCTGTCACGATAAAGTTTGGAGGGTAGTTCGCACAATGTTTTGATGAATCACACACGAATTATTAATCTAGATTTCTAGTTAAATATACTCTTCAATCACTTATTCAGGGTGAAATTAGGTTGCAATCGACGGTAACTTGACGTTCTTCGAGTTTTCTTGCACTATTATCACTTGTGGAGTGTAAGTTCAATATTATTTAGAGGAGCAACAGTAACACGATGCTACACGCACGGTAGGTGGTGACGATGATTTATAATTTATTGCAATAAATTTTAATTTGACACCATTGTCATTTATTGTTATGTTGTAATGTCAAGTCGTCTGCAAGATCCGGTTCAGATACCTAAAGATTTTGTTATCGCACCAGTTTTTTTATAACATTGCCAGTTCTAGACTTCAACCCTAAGTCAGGGAGTATTCATAAACATTTATACTCACTTCCAATCAGTGAAAAAGAAACAAAGACACAGTATATTATAAAACTAAATCAAGTCTCAAAGAAAAAGTTACTTATATTTTTTGAGTTTATGGACACTATAAGCGAATAAGTCAATTGATGCCTTTGATTTCTAGATATTCGTTCATATTTATTGAATTAATGATAATTATGTTTATTTATTATATTTGGGTGCCTTTTTAATGGCGGGCGAAAATCATCCAATGACGAATCCCACTTTTGGCCAGAGCGGGAAACAGAGTCAGACTCTTACTGACTAAACAACCTGCCCCGTTCCTTCTTTGCCCTTCGCACTGGGGCCAAGCATTCCTTTCAGAAAGAGACCCTAGGCCCCACAAGACTTTGACCCTTTTGCAGAGTTCCTACTACGAATAGTTCGCTAAAAATAAAATATTGTGTGCTTTATTTTTGTTTTAAAGGGCTAAATAAAAATATATTCAACTTTATAATAAGATTTAAAATATAATTTTAATTAAGATTGAAGAAAATTTTATTCCAATTATAATGAAGACCTGCTAGATCTAGACTTATAAAAATCCAAATGTCAGACAATCTATTTACGACAAACATTTAAAGGAAAAATCAACGTTTTTTTTTATTAGAAGCTAAATTAGAAAGACTATTAGGAAGACTAAAAGTAGTGACATATTATTGGAGTTTTGGTGCAAATAAACTATAATTATCTTATTCTGGTTATTAATAGGTGTACATTAATAGCGAACAAAATCGACTCCTACGTGTAGTTTTAACATGAGTGAGACATGATTGCCAGTTTGAGTATTATAATGTATTAGACACAGTGTGAAATATAGCCGTATCTTCGTATAGATGTAATATAAAAAAATCACTAATTCGATAAAGCTAGAACTACACTAGACCGACGCACTGTGACCTGACTTGTACAACGATCGACATCGCGCGGCTCTACAAGTCTAGCTGACAAATAAAATGTATGGAGAACGACGCGCACACGAGTGCCCAATGTAGTTCTACCTTAACGCTGTTATGTTCAGCATATCTTTGTTCGCTGCCGCGAGTCTCACACTGCACTCTCTCAACAATAGCGTTAGTCGAACTTGGAAAATTTAGGGGTAGATAGTTTGGGGGGCCATACCTCCCTGGTCACCATAGGTTACGTTGCCAACAGTACCGCCTTTGCCACCTGTTCCCGTGCTAGTGCTTTTGCCCCCGTGAGCGTAGCTGAAGCTGCCTTCGCCGAAGGTGCTTTTTATATACTGGATACTGCCTCTCGAGGGCGACGCTTTGTAACTTGAACCAGTTTCCTTCCCGCGTACTGAAACAAAAACGAGTTCTTTAAATTGTTTATCTCTGGTTTAACTTAACTATTATACTAACTATAGTTAGCGGCCTAGTGCGATAAGGCCGCCGATTGTATGTTTTTTATTATAAGTTTTCCTTTCAATGTTTTTTAGTCTTGGTGTACAAAAGTGTATAATAAATAAATAATAAATAAATAATGTAAAGCTCGAGTGGAGTTCTAATAACGAAGTTCGATATTCCGGGGAATCTCCAGAGAATTTCCACAAATCGGAAGTTAGATAATTCCGCTGGAGCATAAATATTGACCCAATAGTTATCATCATAATCATAAGCAAATAAATAGTCAAACTTCTAAGAATTTGATGACTATAAAATGTGGACCAGTCTTTTTTTCAAAATAAAGTTGTTTGATGCAAAATGATGTAAGTAAACATGCTTATCCAGAACGAGTATAACTTTGATTGTAAATTATAACGATCAAAGAGTAAAAGTAATTCAAAATGGTAGTACATTCGGAATTCCAGATAATTTTATTTTGAGAAAGAGGCTTCGTTCATTCATTTTTGCTGTTAATTTTGAGAATAATACATAAATTAAATGATCGGTACCTTCACACGGTGCAGCAACGACACACGAAACCACAGCTAGAATTAGAACGACGGTCACCAATCGCGCCATCTTGCTCACTATCAAATGAACTCGTACACTGAATGAGAAACGCGTATGAATGCAGCTTTTATATCCTAAATATTTTCATTCTTGTACAGCTAATCATAATAACTCGCTCCAAATATTCAAATTACTTAAGAGCGGCAAACCCGACGTACATTTTCATACAACCGCTCTTACGTGATTATGATGGTATTACACATCTTTCTTCAGATATTTTGGATACACAGATATCTTGTGGATATCGGCCAGGGAAACCAAAACGTAATTTTTTATAAGAGTAATCCAGTAAAGACCTCTGAAAATCTGCTATTTTACGTGAACTTTGACTCTCCATAATGTACTACTATAATAAAAATATAAAAAAGTACTTCTTTAGAAGTCTAGCGCATTTAATCGAGATTCTAAACGTAGTCAATTTTTTTTAAATCCTTAAGGGTTTAAAAAAAATACGTATTTCCTGGAACAAGTTTTTTGAAATACTCGAGTAAATCGTAGAATTACTGAATGCTAACAGTGTGTTCAGTTGTTATATCTCTTTTTTGGCATTACTTTTGCATCAAACATCACATTGCATTGCTTTAGATGAAGCAACAAGCTTTTAAACTATGCTCGACGTAGATGATAGGCGAGTCGGGAAGGGCCATCTTAATAATGGCGACCAACATGTTCGTACGACCGGTTCTAGTTTCCTTAGAATAATTTTCTACATTCACGAAAAAATATAACCTAAGAGAACAGTTTTGGGATATAAATATGTCCTATCTGTTCCTAAAGTAGCTTCCTAAACATTAGATAGGGATAGAGTCAGGGGCTAGGTAAGTGAATCATCTCAAACTATGAATTATCAAGAAAAAATAAAACACAACTTGTGTTGAAAAGAATCGTTTCTTAGTTAAAGGTACCAGGAGCTGCAAAAGTGCCTGGATACCTTAGTACCTATATTCCTTTGCACGTTAGCGAAGCACCGAAGAGCTAAAGTTTTCTAATATTAAACTAGATGGCGTTGGTATCTTAACAGTTAAGTGGTGACCTGACGCAATCTCACAAAGCATAAATTTGACGTTTAATTTGACGAAAAATAGACACACATGAGTCATTATTGCCATCAAAAACTGATTGTAGTTCATAATTTCGTTACGAAAATTAGTTTCATGATGGCCTAATGGTTTAGCAGTGCCGCTGTGTGAATCAGTGAGACTGAGTTCAAACCTCACTGAATACGACTTTTTGTGAGTTTTTTTATGAATAACAAACAAAAGAAAGCCGTAGAAATATTGAATCAAAATTAACAAAGAAAAGTAATTATTTGTAATTTATAATTCAAGTTTGTTCTATACAGAGAGAAAAAGCAGATAAACTGGCCCACCAAAATAAAAAGGCACTATTAAAAAAAATATTTCTTACAGTTTATTATCTAAATTTATCAGTCAGTTTATTTATCATCAAATAACATTATATATAATTTTTTATATTTATTTAAATAATAACAATAGTTATTTTAATTATAGAGGCCAAAGCTTAAATATTCGTTTCCATAATTGGAATGAAGTCAAATGTTTAGTGAGCGACATAAAAATGTTGTGTTTTACTTGAAGTGTTGGTATCTGGTTAAACACATATAATAAGCTACAGAAAATAAGTACTCAGTAAATAATATTAAGTAAGTAAATCGTATAATCACCATTTTGGTCAATGACAGATTGTATTCGGAAAGGCATTGAATCATTTAAATTTATATACAAATTTGAAGCACGAATATTGTCTTATATTTGTAAACAATGAAACTCAAACGCATCTGGAGCACGCCTATTTTGTCCTTCATCATAAAGAATACGACGGACAGTGTCAACGCTTGTGTTGAATAAATCATTTTCTTGGCAGAAACCCATTTTATTCGTACTCCTTTACCATGATTTGATACTGCAACATGTTAATCAGTTTTGGTCTACTAGTCCTTTGATATTGATTCAAAGAACTCTCTTCTTCAAATCGTCGTATCCGTGGCACTCATACAGCTACTGTTTTTCTCTGCAACAATAAAACAGAAATATATAATAGGCAATAATAATTATAGGAGTTTTTTATATTAAATTGTAACAAATAAAACTACTTACGTTTACACCGGTCCGTCTGGTTATTTTTGAGACGTTTTCACCTTGTTAATCTTGTCACTATAATTATATTTATTGTGAATTCATACTCATTATTAAAATAAGCTTATAAAATAACCTGATTAAAAATAAAATCTAACAAAAAGAACTCGAAGGAAGTAATCGAAATTAACTTAGCAAACAATCCATTGTGCTTAGTCACAAGTCTTAGGTCTAAGTATTATTGAAACTACCCACTAATTAATTTATTCATAAATTCATATTAAACTACCCTCTCAAATTTGAAAACTAACACAAAGATAATGAGATATTTGTAAAATGATACTTAATTTTAATATTTTTAATTTCTTTTAAAAATAAATTATAAATTATTTCAATCTTTGTAGAAACAAAAAGAAACTATAAAAAAAAGTATTAACAAAGCAATTAAGACACAGCAACGCCATCTAATAACAATAAAATGTAATGTTATCGATAACAACATTTTAATCTGATTTTACGGTAGATGGCCTCATTTGTGCTCACGCTGGGCAGCAGGCGACGCTCCGTCTTTCAATATTTGCTTGAGGGCCACCTTAGGCGAATAATTGGCATCTACCTATATTATATTTAAATTATCGCCTTGAAAAATAAACTTGAAGAATATATCACATTTTTAGCTAGCACCAGCGTCGCACGGATGCAATGCTGATTTGAAATATATTATGCATGTACAAGGTGGGCCAAAAGAAGTTGTTTGGCTCTATTTTTTTTTCTATATTAAAAACTTTGATTCTGTTTTCTGATTATGTTTATTTGAACCTTTAGAATTTTATTGGTCAAGTCGAGAAGATTATTTCGGCCAAATGAGCGCCGTCACAATTGATTGACATACGGGCTCGTTTTATGGCATTTTTCATCACTTCGGTGAGAACTTCGGGCAACAGATTCTCGCACTCGCATCGAATGTTGTTTTTGAGGCCTGCCAGAGTCTTAGGCTTGTTCACGTAAATACGAGACTTCAAAAAGACCCCACAAGAACAAGTCTGGAACGCTTAGATCAGGTGATCTTACGGGCTAGTGCAAATCGCCAAAACGAGATATGCGGTGACTCGGGAACGCTGCCTTCAGAATATTGGTTGTGGCTCGCGCAGTGTATGCCGTTGCTCCGCCCTGTTGGAACCACATGTCCCTTAGTCCTAATTCGTCCAATTGTGGCAGAAAAAACTCGGTCAACATGGCACCGTACACTGTTGTCGTAAGGCAAGCGGCATTCTCGAAGAAAATGGCCCGATGACTTCTCCAGCGTGAACAGCGCACTACACAGTCACTTTGAGCGGGTGTAACGGGTCCTCGTGCATTAGTCGTGAATTTTCGGTGCCCTAGAAGCGGTATTTTGGCTTACTCACGTACCCGCTAAGGTTGACATGTGCTTCATGAATTCGCGCTGCGCCAACACCACAGACGAATTATTTTATGCAAAAAGTTAGACACGATTATTCCACGTTCTTGGGGAGTGTATCGCTACATGACTTGTTCACATGTGCCGAGGCACAAAAGTGTATACAAAGTGATTTTGAAAACATTAGCAAATGGGCACACGACAATGGAATAATATTAAATCTATCGAAAACTAAATGTATGCATATATACTCGCCATATAATAGGAATGCTAAATCTATAAATAATGAAAATCTCACAGTGATAGGACATACATATGAATGTTTGCATAAAAATAAATTTAATTGTAAATGTACAAAATTGGATTATGTAGATAAATTTAAATATTTAGGTTTAACAATTGATACTAATCTGAATTGGAGACTACATGTAAATGATATTTGCAATAGGTTAAGATCGGTGCTCGGTAAGTTCTACCACTTAAAAAATGTATTGAACAAACAGACGTTGAGAATAGTTTATTTCGCACTTGCCGATTCGCTGATAAGTTACGGTCTCCTTGTGTACGGGCGAACCTTTATAACTTATATAAGAGATATCAAAGATATACAAATAAGACTTTTAAAGTTCCTAGTAAGTAAAAATGTCAAAGATAGGTGCAACAAAGAGTATGATAAATTATTTCCCATCTGTAAAATTATACCCGTTGATAAAAAAGTAGACTATTTGGTAGGTCTGGAATATTATAATAATGATGAATATAAAGTTAATGTCAAAAATAAATACAACACACGTAGGGTTAGAGAAAATAAACTGGTTCAACCAAAGATGACAAATTATTATGGTAAGAGAACATCTAAGTACTTGGTACCTAAAGTGTTTAATAAAATAGATGTATTACGACAAGGTGAAAAAATGAGTAAACAATCACTTAAAACAAAATTAAAAAGCGTTGTACTAAGTTGTGAACGCGACTGATTAAGTATATGTATTTGGGATGTAAACATAAAGTGTGATGCAACAGTGAGTGTGTACAGGGGTGGTGCACTATTGTGTAAAGGAGCGCATCTCGCCTTCAAACGTAGAAGTTTGGCGAGTTTTATTGGATGTAAGGAAAACATGTATTTTAAAAGTTTAATAAATTTATTAAAAAAAAAAAAAATGTATTCTTCATCTGTATAGTCCACAAATGTCAAAACAGATTTGAAATTAGCGGCCATTTGCGAAAATGAGAGCATCTTCCAGTAGGGTGATTTCTTTTGGCCCACCCTGTATTATACGTATAAACCTTCCTCTTAAATCACACTGTCAATAAAAAAAATCCGCTACGTAGTTTTAAATTTAAAGGTTTCAGCATACATAGGGACAGACAGCAACTTTAATTTATACTATGTAATGATGATGATGATGTTAAAAGAGTGCCAATTGCATAATTTTATTGTAGAACTTCACTTGATTATATCATCATGTCAGCCGAGCGACGCCCACTGCTGGGCATAGGCCTCCCCCAAGGGTCTCCACAACGATCGGTCCTGTGCTGTCCGCATTCAGCGGCTTCCCGCGACCTTCACCAGATCGTCGGTCCACCTTGTAGGGGGCCTGCCCACGGAGCGTCGTCCGGTACGCGGTCGCCATTCGAGATCCTTTCCACCCCAACGGCCATCTCGTCGGCCGCCGCTGGTACCCCGACCCTCGAGGCCGTCACGAAGGGTCGGGGTTGCGTGGCAGCACGGTTCGGGGACATTGCAGTGGTAGGCGTCTACCTGTCCCCGAACAGAACTCTCGCCGATCTTCACGACTCCCTCAGGGAGCTGAAGACCGTCGTCGCTGGGTATGGTACCCTCCCCGTGGTCGTTTGCGGGGACTTCAACGCCTGGAACATGGCTTGGGGTTCCCGGCTCACGAACCAGCGGGGTCGGTTGGTGGAGGACTGGGCTCTGGAAACAAGCCTGGTCGTCCTAAACCGGGGTTCTGTCCCCACGTGTGTGCGGGTGCAGGGTGAGTCCGTGGTGGACATTTCGTTCGCCAGCCCCGCTCTGACACCGCGTGTAGTTGACTGGCGCGTCATGGAGGGGGTGGAGACATACTCGGACCACCGGTATATCCGGTTTGACGTCTCCGCCCAGACCTCGACCGCGCCGGTCCGACAGACCCCATGTGGTCCGCGTTGGGCGCTGAGGCAGCTTGAACGGGAGCTCTTCCTGGAAGCCGCGGCGGTGCACTCCACTCCCCCCCGCCCATGGTTCCGCCACCAGCGGTGTCTGACGCGGACCACGTCAGCGACGACGGTACCAATGCTCCGGAAGTGACCGAGGTAGATATGAGAGTGGCGGTACGCAGGATGGGTGCGAAGAATACCGCCCCAGGACCAGACGGCTTGCCTGGAAAGGCTTGGGTCCTGGCCATGGAGGCTCTCGGGTCTCGATTGGGGGGGCTCTTTAGCGCATGTTTGGAGAGGGGCCAGTTCCCACTTCCCTGGAAGACGGGAAAACTGGTCTTCGTCGCGAAGCCGGGGCGCCCTGCGGACTCTCCGTCCGCAGCCCATTGTGCTGCTTGACGAGGTGGGCAAGCTCTTTGAAAGAGTCCGCCTCGTCAAGCACCTAACACTGAAGGGGCCCGATCTCGCGGACGACCAGTTCGGGTTTCGCAGGAGGCGCTCCACGGTGGACGCCATCATGCGCGTGCGAGCCCTCACGACGGGGGATGCGGTGTCCCGGGGCAGGTGTGTCTTGGCGGTGTCGTTGGACATTGCCAACGCCTTTAATTCCCTGCCCTGGAGTTGCATTAGGACGGCACTCCGGTATCACCGGGTGCCCGACTACCTCTGTCGTACAATCGAGGCCTACCTGTCCGACAGGTATATAATCTACCCCGGTCATCAAGGAGATTGGAAACGGCGAGAGATGTCGTGCGGTATCCCACAGGGATCGGTACTAGGACCGCCCTTGTGGAACATCGGGTACGACTACGTGCTGCGCGCCGACCTCCCCGTAGGGGTCAGCGTGGTCTGCTACGCAGACGACACGCTGGTCCTAGCGCAGGGAAGGTCGTACCAGGCGGCGGTCGAACTAGCGACACGCGGGGTTGCGACAGTCGTTGAGAGGATCCAGCAGTTGAGACTCAAGGTGGCACTGCACAAGTCCGAGGCCATGTGCTTTCACGGCCCTCGGAACGCGCCACCAACGGGTTCCCAACTAACGGTAGAAGGAGTTCACATCGGCGTCGGGTCGACGATGAAGTACCTGGGACTTGTCCTCGACAGCCGATGGAATTTCGAGGAGCACTTCCGACGTCTGGCCCCCAAACTCAATCGGACGGGCGCTGCTCTCAAGCGGCTCCTGCCGAACCTTGGGGGTCCAGACGCCTTCTGCCGGAGGCTCTACGCCGGCATCGTCCGGTCCATGGCCCTTTATGGGGCACCAGTGTGGGCGCCGACGCTGCGTAAACGCCCGGCGGCCCAGCTGAACGCCTGCCAGAGGGTCATGGCCATCCGGATGGTGCGGGGATACCGGACGGTGTCCCGCGAGGCGGCGAGCCTCCTTGCTGGCCTACCACCATGGGATCTGGAAGCAACAGTCCTTGCACGCATGCACGACCAGCGCGTGGAGATGCAACGCCGGGGCGAAGATCCGCTGCCCGAACATGTCGAGGCGTGGCGGAAGGAGCTCCTGCGAGATCTCATGGTGAAGTGGAAACAGCGACTGTCGCAACCCAGCGCTGGGCACACCGTAATCTCAGCGGTAGTGCCCCTCTTTGAGGCGTGGCTGGATAGACCTCACGGCGTCCTCACTTTCCGCATGACGCAGGTTCTCACCGGACATGGGAAGTTCGGGAGATTCCTGCACCGGATTCGTGCGGAAGAGACGTCCGGGTGTCGCCACTGTGAGGCGAGCCCGGAGGACACGGTGGAGCACACGGTGGAGGTGTGCCCTGCTTGGGAAGAGCATCGCCGTGTCCTCGTGGGGGTGATCGGCGGCGGCGACCTCTCGCGCCGGGCCCTGGTTCTGGCCATGGTCCGCAGCGAAGAGGAATGGCAGGCGGTCGCCTCCTTCTGCGAAGCAGTAATGCTCGTAAAGGAGGAGGCCGACCGCATAAGGCAAAGGCAACGGCGTACTCGCCGTAGCCGACGCCGCCGCGATCCTGCCAATATCCGGCCACCGTAGACACTTGCTCGCGGACGGTGAGCAATGGGTAGCTCGCCGTCCGATCGTCTGGTAAGACCGAGTCCAAGTCGTGAACGGCGCGCACCGTTCCCGCGCGCCTCAAGGAGTTGTCAGCAAACTGCAGGGGCCCTTCAGGGTCGAAGCCTCCTGGAGCCTAGAGGGTGGTTTTTTTTTTTTTTTTTTTATGGTAGGTAAAAATCATCGAATGACGAATCCCACTCTTGGGCGGAGCGGGAAACAGTGTCAGACTCTTACTGACTAAAGAACCTACCCCGTACCTTCCTTGCCTTATTCCCAGAGCCCCGGTGTAACGCTTTCGCATCAACCCTCAGCTCCGGTAGGCTTCGACCCTGCAGGGTCCCTACGGTTTGCTGACAACTCCTTGAGGCGCGCGGGAACGGAACGCGCCGTCGACGACTTGGGCTCGGTCTGGACTGCTACCAGACGACCGGACGGCGAGCTACCCATTGCTCGCCGTCCGCAAGCCAGTGTCTACGGTGGCCGGATATCGGCAGAATCGCGGCGGCGACGGCTACGGCGAGTGCGCCGTAGCCTTTGCCTTATGCGGTCAGCCTCCTCCTTTTCGAGCATTACTGCCTCGCAAAAGGAGGCGACCGCCTGCCACTCCTCTTCGCTGCGGACCATGGCCTGAACCAAGGCCCGGCGCGAGAGGTCGCCGCCGCCGATCACCCCCACGAGGGCACGGCGTTCCTCTTCCCAAGCGGGGCACACCTCCACCGTGTGCTCCACCGTGTCCTCCGGGCTCGCCTCACAGTGGCGACACCCGGACGTCTCTTCCGCACGAATCCGGTGCAGGAATCTCCCGAACTTCCCATGTCCGGTGAGAACCTGCGTCATGCGGAAAGTGAGGACGCCGTGAGGTCTATCCAGCCACGCCTCAAAGAGGGGCACTACCGCTGAGATTACGGTGTGCCCAGCGCTGGGTTGCGACAGTCGCTGTTTCCACTTCACCATGAGATCTCGCCGGAGCTCCTTCCGCCACGCCTCGACATGTTCGGGCAGCGGATCTTCGCCCCGGCAGCCTAGAGGGTGGTGGAAAACTGTTACCTCGACTCCAGGAATAAGGCAAGGAAGGTACGGGGTAGGTTTTTTAGTCAGTAAGAGTCTGACACTGGTCTCCCGCTCCGCCCAAGAGCGGGTTTCGTCATTGGATGATTTTCACCTACCATAAAAAAAAAAAAAACCCCAACGGCCATCGGTTCTCCGCGCTATGTGTCCCGCCCACTGCCACTTCAGCGATGCAATCCTTCGAGCGATGTCGGTTGATTTGGTTCTCCTACGGATCTCATCATTCCTGATGCGATCAAGCAGGGAAATACCAAGCATCGCTCTCTCCATTGCTCGCTGGGTGACCTTGAGCCTTCTTAAGAGACCCATAGTAAGCGACCACGTCTACAAACATCTTGATTATAACAACGTCTTGATTTTATATTATCTTATTATTCTCAAATATTTAAAAATTTATTGCAATAAATTTTAATTTGACACCATTGTCATTTATTGTTATGTTATGTCTGCAAGATCCGGTTCAGATACCTAAAGATTTTGTTATAGCACCAGTTTTTTTATAACATTGCCAGTTCTAGACTTCAATCCTAAGTCAGGGAGTATTCATAAACATTTATACTCACTCCCAATCAGTGGTTCGATTTCCGTGCGGAACAAACTTTTTTTCATGCGGGTTTCGAACCCACGACACACAGCGCAGCAGCCAATCGTACTACCACTTCACGGTGCACCAGCCGTGTCCTCATATTGGATACCGTCCTCCAGTGTTCGTGACGGTGGAAGCAAGGTATATACGATTGAACAACTTCACAGTTTTCAATCATAGTAATATCAGGATGATTCTGTTCAGCTCGACCCACTATCAGAATTTTAAGCAGATTTGCCGAAGTCCACGAACAACTTTACGTCAGTCAACACTGCAGAAACATAATGTTAAGCGACGTCTTACTGACTCATTTGGGGATTCTCTGCTCATGACGCAAAGCCCACCTAATGTTGGACAACTTTCTATCCACTCTCACTCAATAGTACAACAAGAAAAGACACAAAATTCAACACTAAGCAATAAACCAACAACAGAACTAATATATATTCTGTGTCTGGATTTTCATACACAAGTTCCACTAGCACTCAAATATTATGTAAAATAGACGATTATATAAAATACTTGCACAATGATGACATAGTAATATTGGGTATAGGTAGCAATGACAGTAACCCATACAAATTAATAACAGAATTGATTTCAACACTTCACAAACTAAGAAATAACCAAGTATTTATATTAAATATTATTAATAATCCCCATTTAAATGTTAATTTGTTAAATCAAAATATTAAATTATTCCTGCAAAATTTTCATAATTGTAAGTTCATTGATACAACTGAGAATATATATAGCTATAAGAATTATAACTATGTATCCAAGAAAATGCTATGTTATAAACTAAATATAGAAATTGATAATATAAACTTGAAGAAAATTATGGACACTACCTGTAAATTGAAACACACTTGCATTTCTGTTTGAAAAAAGAAGAGATCTAAGTCAAAACAAAATTGAAAAGTTCTTATCATGCATATCGTACCTTTCATTTTCAGAAATATACGAAACTGATGATACTGATTTAGCATTTAATCACTTTCACGATACACTGTCCCTATTTTATGATCTCTGCTTTCCAATCCTAAAAGTTAAAATTATAAATAAACCAATAAAAACTAAATGGATAACCAAAGGAATAAAAAGATGTTGTGTCAAGAAAAGAAGTATGTACCTAAAATATAGACTATTAAATTCTAATAAAAACCTACACCTAAGAAACTACCAAAATTACACTAGAATATTGAGACGATGTATATTACATGCTCAGAAAATTGATAACACACGTTATATACTTCAATCGAACAATACGTGTAAAGCCGCCTGGAATATAATAAAAAAGAACAGTGCACACATCGATAATAACGCCGAAATTTCTTTTATTAAAATTAATCAGTGCACATACACTGATGGCGATACAATTGCTAACCAATTTAATGACTTTTTTATTAACATGACAAACAAACCAAAAAACTCTAGTTCTGAAACACCCATTGACTACAAACATACCATCACTGACATATCGGATAGCATTTTTTTGACTCCAACTGACGAAGATACTGTTTATAAAGTAAATAATTCTTTAAATTCAACCAACTCAACGGGGTATGACAACATTAATACAAAGATTCTAAAACGTTGCTCTAAATATATATCTCGTCCACTGGTCCACATTATTAATCTATCATTGTTTCAAGGCTTATTCCCCTCCAAACTAAAGTTTTCAATAGTTAAACCATTATAT
Organism: Mythimna loreyi; assembly: GCA_029852875.1. Taxonomy (NCBI): domain Eukaryota; kingdom Metazoa; phylum Arthropoda; class Insecta; order Lepidoptera; family Noctuidae; genus Mythimna; species Mythimna loreyi. Next base: position 24,300,416 of record CM056778.1, read on the forward strand.
AAAAAAGGAGATAAAAATGATATGAATAATTGCCGTCCGATAACTCTAATACCCGTTATTTCTAAGATTTTTGAGAGAATTATGTATGATAAACTGCACTCCTTTGTAATAAAACATGCAATACTAAAAGAGGAACAGTTTGGTTTCCGAAAGGGTAAATCAACAACTCTCGCGTGTTTCTCTCTTGTGAAAATGATTACCTCCAGTCTAAATGAAAAAAGGCCAATAGCATCAATATTCCTTGATATGTCAAAAGCGTTTGACTTCGTAGATCACAAACTGCTTCTCTTCAAACTGCATCGCTATGGTATTAGGGGAAATGCGTTAAACTGGATTAAAACTTATTTGCATAATCGCCAGCAATGTGTAGAGATATCTAAACATACTATATCATAAAAAAATATATATAGATCGGCATATCGTCTAAACTCCTGTGGCGTTCCTCAGGGCAGTATATTAGGACCCTTTTTGTTTTTATTGTATATTAATGACTTGCCCAACGTAACTCCATATTCATGCATTCTGTACGCCGACGATACAACTATTAGTATTGAATTTAATGATAAAAATATCACCAAATATGAAAAAGACATTAATGACACATTAAACAAAATAATAGAATGGCTAAACGATAACAATTTTTAAAAACAAATTAATTAATTTAAATCCATTTTTGCATTCTGATGATCTGATTAGAGTTGGTGGTAGACTCTCTAATTCTCATTATAGCTACGACATTAAGCATCCTATACTGCTACATGCATCTAATCACATTACAGTACTTATTTTTAAATATTATCACAAATTACTTATGCATGCTGGTCCACAGTTACTCCTGTCAAACATTCGTCATAAATTTTGGCCATTAAATGCTAGAAATCTTTCTAGAAAAACAGTACATGACTGTGTCACATGTTGTCGTTTTTCAGGCAGAATCATACAGCCTATAATGGGCAACCTTCCTGAACAGCGCCTACATGCTGATTATCCTTTTATAAATACAGCAGTAGACTATGCAGGACCAGTGATGATATTGAACCGCAAGGGTAGAGGTGGTCATTTAATTAAGGCATATATTTGCATTTTTGTGTGCTTGGCTGTTAGAGCAGTACACATAGAGCTTGTAACAGATCTCAGCTCCGAAACCTTTATTTCTGCTTTAAACAGATTTATTGCCCGTAGAGGAAAACCTGTCAACATCTTCTCGGACAACGGTACATGCTTCGTAGGGGCATGTAATGAACTAGCTAGATTTTTAAAATTAAATGCAAACTATTTAAGTGCACATGCCTCAAATTTATCAATAAACTTTAAATTCTCTCCAGCCTATAGTCCACACTTTAATGGTTTAGCTGAGGGTGCCGTGAAGTCAGTCAAACATCACTTAAAACGTATACTTGCTCTTGCAAACCTGACTTATGAAGAAATGAACACAGTACTTACCCAGATAGAGGCCATTCTGAACTCAAGGCCTCTAACTCCTTTATCTGCTGATCCTTCAGATCTAGTAACCCTCACACCTTCACATTTTCTTCTTGGACGAACACTAACTGTCTTACCCTCTCCTCAGGCACAAGATACTACAAGGTTGAGCACTTTCTCACGATATATGAGAACTCAGCAATTGAAAACCCATTTCTGGGATAGATTTTACAAGGAATACATTACAGAGCTGCAAAAGAGGCAGAAATGGTGCAGAGGAGGAAGGAACCTGCGACTTGGAGAGATGGTGCTAGTCAAGGATGATCGACTGTCACCAAACAGATGGCTGCTCGGGCGAGTAACCAGCGTGTATCCAGGCTTTAACGGTGTGACCAGGGTAGCTGACGTGAAGACCACATCAGGCACTCTTCAGCGCGCGCTCAACAGACTGTGCCCGCTTCCAGTTGAAGATCGTCATGATGAATCTACAAGCCACAATTCCGGGGGGCAACTTGTTGACGCCTAGCATGCGAGGTACGGAGCACTCACTCACGCATACGGCGGTACGGCGGGCGCGAGCGAGAGGAACGAGCGGCGAGCGAGACGCGGGAACGCGAGGTGCCTGCGCGCGCGGGGTGTGTGCGGGAAGAGCGCCACCGCGGCACGCGAAACATTCGATCGGCAGTAGACTTGGGCAAAATGTGTCATTGAAAAGAAAAGATAGATATGCATCTTTCAATCACTGGGATATGAATCACTCTTTCATATCTTTATATCAGTAGCTCAGTATGACTCAGTAGGTCATTCAAACTCGCAACTCGTGTGCGGCTCACTCATTCAAATAGATCATTCAGATATAGTGATAGGTTGGTTGTTTGCATCATTCTGGCATATTGAGCGGTTGCGATTGAACAACTTTTTTCTGATTAAAAAAAATACTATTCTTATGACTGTAGGTACAACCTACTTCTTTTTCAATATGTTAATTAGTTCAATGAATAGTAACTCGCAATCAAAAGAATTACAATTCGGCAAAATTCGGCTTGCTTGACGTTCAACCAATGGCGCGCGACGAAGCTATCCGACGCCACAGATTACTAAATAGTACCCGACGCGATGACCGACGAGTGAGTGAGGTGTAAAGATATACTGAACTACTGACACATTCGGATATGTAAAGATATGAAGAGTGATTGATTCAAATGGAATGATTCATATCATTTGTATCTATCACTCCTGAGTTACCCATCTCTAATCGGCAGACGGCACCGCTTGCATTAGTGCGCGTCATTATTTTAAAATCACAATTTTCATTGTAACCCTAAATAGAGGATTAAACTCAAAAATTAATTATTGCGTATCATTGAAGAGAATCCAAAGGTCCACCCCTTCGTGAGCAGTAGGATAGAAGTTCTACATCTACCGTAATTACAGACACAATTAAACGAAAACAGTTGTACGGAAATTTGTGTCCTCTTGGGACTACATATTATCACGCTATCACTTACGGGGGAGGAGTTGTGAATATTTATTTTTCTTACGCATTCTGTGACAGTGTTTAATCTAACGACGCATGTTTAAATGTTGTTTTTGAGTAAGTAATGCTATTATCTGAATTTACACTTTAAAAACTACGCCATTTATGTAACTTGGGCAGAGAAACATAGTTAATAGTAGTATAAAGAATATTTTAAAACAACGCCATCTATTTGATTTCATAAAAATTAAATCAAATTACATGTCAACAATTTTTGTACGTTAATAATTTAAATTTGATCATATTGGCAAGGTTAGTAGTTAGTTAGTAATAGTAATGTGTATTGTCTTCCTAAAAGTGGTATCGTATATTATTTATTTATTTATTATAAGCTTTATTGGACACCTCATAATGTGGACAGGATATACAAATACAAAAATTAAATGTACAATGGGCGGCCTTATCGCACAGGGCAATACATGGGGTATATTTCGTTTTGAAAAATTCAAGTTCCAAAAAACCCTCAAAATCTTAAGCAGAGTTGAGCAAGATTATTAAAAAAAATGCGGTGTTGAGTATTACAAAAAAGTTATGTTCATCGAAATATCGCCATCATCTGTCTGAAAATTTTCTGCGAGCTTTGAGGCGTGCTACTGGAGACGAAGTCGATGTACCTGATGATCGTGTGCTGAACACCTGTCTCAGTTCACTTCAAGATGTGGACATTTCTATCGGCGGCAATCCACTGATTGAATATGGATTACCAGCTCCCCAATCATCACTGCATCAAGAGTATAGAAATCGAGAGTATAACGCTGAGACAGAGTTCTCTTCAGAGCAAAAACAAATTTATGACACCGTCCTTGAAAGCGTTATGCAAAACCAGGGTAAAATGTTTTTCTTGGGTTGCTCCTATTGGAACAGGAAAAACATGGCATACTTGCAGAGGTCAGGAGGTAAGGCAATATTGCTATTGCTGTCGCGTCGTCGGGAATCGCTGCCACACTGCTTCCTGGTGGCAAGGCAAGACAGCACATGCTATGTTCAAATTCCTATCGATTTAGAGAGCGCCAAATCGCCTGATTGTGGTGTGTCACGTAACAGCGATAAGAGACACGTGCTTAAGGATTGCTCTTTGATCGTTTGGGATGAGCGTACGATGGCCAACAGGAAGGCAGTTGAGGCCGAGGACAGAACCCTGCAGGACATCCGCGGGAACGAACATTTGATGGGTCACTACCCTGACACTCACACACTGACTCCACTGTGACACCTCACAGTTTGTTCAGTGGCGATTTCGGGCAAACGCTTCCCGATTGCTACGTTAAAAAATCTTCGTTGTAGTCACGAGTTTGTGCGATGCGCTTGACCATTAATTTGAGAGCTCGGCTCGGCAGCAATGCACAAACTCGAACTGACTAAACAACCCACCGTTCCTTCTTGCCTGTAGTTCCAGGGCCCCGGTGTTCCGCTTTAACATCTACCCTTACCCCCAGAAGGTTTCGACCCTGCTGGGCTTCTACAGTTGCTAATGACTGCTTAAGGCGCAGGGAACAGTGCGCGCCGTCGACGACTTAGGCCCAGGCCCGACGGTTATCGGATGGGTGGACAGAGAGCTACCCATTGCTCGGCGGTCGCAAGCCCGCGCCTACTGTGGCCAGAATTCGGTAAAGGAGACACGGCGGCGGTGGCTGCAGCTTGAGCGCCTTTGCTTTTGCCTGATGCACTCGACCCCCTTTTTTAGCCGCTAGCATTACTGCTTCGCAGATGGAGGCGACCGCCTGCCACTCTTCTTCGCTCCGAATCATGGCCTCTGCCAAAGTTCGCTGCAAGTCAAAGCCCACCGCAAGAGAGGTGGACAGGAGGTACTTCCAGAGTCTCTAGATAGAGCGTTAACCAGCTTAGAAGAATTCATTTGCTGTATGTATGGGGACATCAGTCGTTTACCGCACCAGCAGAATTCTTGGGTGTGTGAGCGGGCCATTTTGACGTCCAAAAATGATCAGGCTGCAGCAATTAACGAATACATTCTCTCGGAAATGGAGGGAAATGCAGTGGTCTATACCTCGATAAACACTGTCGTCGAGCAAGATGACGCCACACATTATCCCGTGGAATTTTTGAACTCCTAGCCAGCAAGTGGACTTCCAGTGCATATCTGCCATCAAGCTGAAAGTCGGAGTCCCGATTATGCATTTTCGGAACATATCTCTTCCAAA